>JARJCV010000350.1:0-41854 GCA_029281435.1 Mycena haematopus
CCGTTTCTCCAAGTTCAGTCGCCAGCGGTGCCAGGGAGTCCAGGATTAGGAGCTGTAACAGTACTCATCGTAACAGTGTGCTGTGGGCTTTTGAAGCCACGAAACGCGTGAGGACGCTGCTGGCGCGTCGAGCTGCATGGTGGAATGGACGAAGATGCTAGATTACCGCTTTGATCGCCGGCGAATTAGGGTTTGTGTAAACGACAGCAAATATGCCATCTCGTCTTCTCTTCAATCCTAGGCTTACATGGCTGCAATCTGCTGCAATAATCACGAACCGACACCAGCCGTCGCACCGTCGACGGCCGTCATTTCGCCGGCCGTCGACTCACATATCCGTTCCGTCGCCGTCCCGTCGAAAAGTTGTTCCAGGGCCTGACGGAACGGGTCGGCAACCCGTCGCACGGGACCCGTAGAACCGGCGCGACGGACACGGCGTGCAGCCCTCTGAGGCCCCTTGAAATCAACAATCGAATCGCGCATAACAGGCCAAGCTATGTAAATACCTAAGTATAAGGTTTTTGAACTCGACCATTTCAATAGATTCGAGATAAATTTCAAGTTGCTGAAGATAAGGCCCTGTTCGGGATCCCTAATTGTTAGCCAGAGGTCCATTTAGCTAAGGTGTCACATCAGGTCACGAGGTCATGGGACCTCTAGAAAAAGCGGCTCGGCAATTGGGATCGTTGATGTAGGTCGTCAAAGATCCCGCTCACTGCTGAGCCGCCCCGCCATCGACGACGACGAGATGTATCTTTGTATTGGAACCACCTACATAGGTGCACTTTTCATATTTCTTCAACAATGTATTTTAGATGAATTTACATATAGTCTGTTTAATTCACTGAGAACACCAGTAGAATGTGGCTAATAAAAAAGTTGACACGGCGGGACTGACGGAGGCGATGAGGACAGGAAGTTGATGCAACGTTGACGTTCCATGTCGTGCTCGGGTATAACCGAATCGAGCGGTCCAGACCAGCGTGACTGCCCTAATAGACTCTAAATACTATTTACACCGTTTGGCGGGGGAATTTAGTATTTACACTTTTTAATTCGGGATCCCGAACAGGGCCTAAGTATTAAGTTATAACTTAAGTTAGTCTCTTATAAACAGACGCTACAACAATTCTTCAAGTTGTGCTCGTGCCTCGCAAACTTAAGTATTCGAGGGAAAGGCCGAGAAGGACCAAGGTTCGTACCCTCCAAGCCCACCAAGAGAATCTCAACATCGAGAAATTGCCGCCAAGTTCATACCAAATATAATGCAAGCGATTTGAGCTGAGGCAAGAGCAAGCCTTGAGAAAGACAGGATGTTTGTTGATATTTGGCTTCCTTGTCTAAACAAACCAACACACCGCGTCGCAACGCGTCTGCCACGTCTACTGTGCCATTTCGTTCAATTCGTAAGGCCATTTGGTGTGTGACTTCGAAAACGAATTGTACCTTTCGTACGCGGTCCCCATTTGGGAATTTGATCCCTCGGCAACGCTCGGCAGTGCTCGGCAAGCCTCGGCTAGGCCAAAATGGCCTCTGTGACGCAGTGACTTACGAAAATTTTCGTAGATTTTCAGGCCTGTGACCTGTGACTATACGAATTGAATAAAATGGAACAGTACCAGAAATCCGCTTCGCGTTTCGTAGCATGTCGCACACCTTGGAGGACGACATAGACAGCTTTGGACTCGATGAATTCTCGCTACAAATATTCCGCTTTGCTCATCGGTTGTTCTACTCTTCGGGTTGGTAACTTGGTTCAATGCCGAGCAAATATGCGTGTTGAATTTTTTATTGTGCGTTGTTCTTCTTTTCTGGATCTTGCGCAAATCCCCAGGATTCCCCTCGTAACCGTTCCGCACCACCATGTGCCAAGCAAGTTGATCGGCTTGCCGAATTTCCAAATAACATGCCGATCCACCGAAGTTGAACATGATACTGATAGTATGCCCGCCTTCGCCCTGGACGCCAACTACTCTTACTCTAAGAGCTGCCCTCAGTATCAAAAGTAGAATGCGAAGTGGCAGGTGGAGAAAAAGTAAGGAATATACCGCGGCCGAATCGTACCGCTTTCTAACTCGCTTGTATGCGAGTTGGTTGAACGTCAGTCCCGTGCGTGTTGAATTTTATTTGTAAAATGTTCTTCCTTTCCAAAGCATCTGGATCCCCGGCAACCGTTCCGCAGCAGGGCCCAGTGCCAAGGAAGTTGATCGTACGCGACTATTATAACTTACACGACATGGCCTGGACTCTGGACGCCGTGTTCCCAGGATTATCCCAGCGCGCACGGGCTTCGCACTAAACCCAATACCTACTGTAGCATTTCGACCGAGTGTTCACGTAACGCGTAACGGGGACCTCTGAACTGAACACTTGCGACATTCGTAACAGTAACATCCAGATTTTGAGGCTCAAATAGGCTAAAAAGCGGCAAAATTTCTCTTCCGGCAAACGCCGGATTGCCTTTTATGGTAATTTTGCCGTGATTGCCGAGAAATGAACACTTGGAAAAATGAACACCTTGCGTAACGCGTAACATGGGGTGAACACTCGGTCGAAATGCTACAGTACTCGACGAGCTACTTCAGGTAACAACGTCTCACAAAAGGAGAGTACGAATTGGTGGAGAGATAATAAGAGGAAAAATTGCTTCTCCCGCCGATTGATGGTTATGATCACGGTCTCGTTAGCCCGTTCAATTCATCTACGACGGCAACGGACGTTTGCGATTAATCCGAAGGCTGTCCCGCGCCTACTTATAGCCTCCTTATAGCAAGGGGCATCGAATAATAGCCTTCTGAAGTATGTAACCTGGTGTATATATACCAAAGCCGCACGTTGCTGCGCTTCCTTTCCCTTCCCTTCCCTGACCTTTCCCACTTGACGCAGTCACAGGCATGGCTCTCGGTTTTCCTCGATGTCGACCGCGGTGGTTCCTTCTATTAGCCGTGTCAGTTGTTCTCTTCATACTCGTCACCGTCAAGAGCAGGGACCCTAAGTTCCGCCGCAAGATGCAGCTGAATTACAACTACTACATCGCAGACGGTGGGCCGTGGCGCGCGAATAGCGGCCCGCCGAAATATGTCGCGCTTCGGCAGTGGGAGGCTGCATTGCCGCAGCACAACCTGGCGCTCCCATTCCCTGAAGGTAAGACCGGGCGATACGTCAAGTTCTCGAACCAGGTCGGGTGGCTAGGATGGAACAACTGCTTCAACGAGGTGTAAGTATGCGAATTTAAATGGGGAGGGGATCTCTATAATAATGGACTGAATTTCCAGCCTGATGAATGCCCACCTTGCGTATATCTCGGGGCGCGCGTATGTATTCCAGGACTATTACTGGGCGCACGAGCACTACCAGTGGCCGAAGGAGAAGTGGGTCGAGTTCGACCCACACACGCCGCTCAACGCGATTGTCTCTGGGCCCGTCGCCGGTGGGCCGTTCGAGCCAGGCGACCCCGCCCCGCGCGCTATCTCCAAGGACTGGTTCGACGTCGTATGTCCCCGCAGCGAGCGCCGCTATATCAACACCCGCGACGTCAAGCCCGCGGTGGCGCAGGCGCCCGGCTCCGAGGTGCTCGCCCACTGGCAGGCAGTGCTGCGCGATGCGCCTGAACGATGCGTGGAAATCGTCCCGGCGTCCGGGGACGAGGACGGGTTCCCACAGACGTTCGATTTAGGCCTGTGGGGCAGCCCCCGTGTCCTCACGCTCTGGGACTCGTTCTCCCAATCGCCCATTTCTCGCCTGCTTGACGCCTCGCCGATCGTGCGCGCGGCCGTCGACAAGAATGTTGACGCGAATCTGTTCATCCCACGGGGGCCTCGTCCGCCGCACCCAGCGCCGCGTAGACCGTTCGATCGTGTGCTTGCGATGCACTTGAGACGGGGCGACTACGAGGAGCACTGCCGATGGATGGCGTACATCAACACGGCCTTCTACAGCTGGAGCCTCTTCCCGCACCTGCCTGACCGGTTCGTGTCGGAGCCGGATGCGCCGGGAAAGGACGAACGGTTCCTGGCGCGATGCTGGCCTGACATCGAGGGTATCGTGAAGAAAGCGGCGGAGGCGCGGAAGGATTACCTCGCCCAGCCGAGAACTGGCACCGACAGCGAGCCGACCCTGGATGTCTTGTACGTCCTTACAAACGAAAAGAGCGCGTGGCTCGAAGAGCTGAAAAACGCGCTGAAACGAGACGGGTGGACGGTTGCTACGAGCCAGAATCTGAAGCTTGATGCCGAGCAGAGGGACGTCTCGATGGCGGTGGACATGGAGATCGCACGGCGCGCCGCAGTGTTTGTGGGCAATGGGGTGAGTTCTGTCCGGTCCTGGAACGCTTTTTGTGTTTCGGTCTTGCTCATCTGCTCGATGTAGTGGTCCTCATTCACGAGCAACATCGTGTACCAGCGGCTCCTCGACAAACGCGATCCTATCACCATTCGCTTTACGTAGGTAACCATCGGGACCATTTGGCGTGGGAAGTTTCTGGCGCCGAACACACGACCTTTCAGCATGTCCATTGGTGGGCACATACTGACACTGCCCAAGGTTAGCGATCGTCTGGCCTTAGGCTTTTCGAGCCGAGCTGATATGACATGGACCTGATGGCGCGGTCGCCATGAAGAACTCCCATTCAGCTATTTCAAAACCTAAAGGTCTCTTGACATCAACGGTTCGAAGCATAACGGGCCAAGCCATGTACATACCTTCGGGGTTTACTCGACATTTTCAATAGACTTTAGGAAATGAGAATCAATTTGAAGACTCGTCACAAGTAGAAGACCAGCATGGCAGCGGCTGAGGAGGACCAAGGTTCCTCCTAGCCCGAACAGCCTGACCGAGAGAGCCTCAAGCCAAGTTCCTGCCACATATAATGCAAGCGATTTGAGCTGAGGCGAATGGCAAGAGCAAATAAGTGGTGAAACTCAAGTGGGTTTGACAGGATCTGTCAGCATGTTTGTTGTTCTTTGGTTTACAAACAAACAAACACAACGCGTCGTACCGCTCTGCCACGTCAGAAGCTCGCGTTTCCTAGCATGCCGTGCGCCTTGGAGGACGAAATAGACGGCTTTGGGCTCGATCAATTCTCGCCCAACTTTCTGGAGGAGCTGGAACGGGCGGAAGAGGCATTTCCTTCGAGGTAAGCCTTGGGTAAGCCCCCTTCCACGCGTCTGGTGGCTAACTTGGCTAACCGTGTTAGTTTCTGTGGCATCCCTCCGACCTCCCAAGCTACTGAGACATCGGACGACGAATATGATTCCATGTTCGTGGAGCCCTGCTCTCAAGAAGTGAACGACGCTCTGCACGCGATGGAGCAGCCGGATTTTGTGTTCTCGTCGCAAGGCGATTCGTCACCCGTGACGCGACGGTCTATCTCGTCCATTCTATTTCCAACCTGCGGACAGCCACCCGCCACAAGTGCGCAGTGCCCACCTTTAATAGCTCTTGCAGATTGCAGTACGCCGAGCAGGTATTATTTTGATGTTCCCTTCAATTCCAAGCTGACGGTGTATGAAAAAAGAGTCTGCCTCAAGCTGGAGTCGATCTCCCCTACGGTATCCTCCCCGTCCGTAGCTTCCCCAATCACGAACACGTCCATCGCAAGGCTCTTAACAGAGTCATCTTCCCTCTTCATCCTTGGCGTACCATCGACTTAATATGCTCGCATCGTAGGTTTCCGGACAGCTGCAAAAAGTACAAACTATCCTCTCTCCCCGTGACCCACCTTTCGCAGTTCTTCTCTTCCTATCCCAAATACGAATACGACCCCTCCGGTCCCGCCTCGCAGCAGTTTCAGAAGCTGAAGTGCGTCTACAAAGCGTCGCCCCAAGACACCGCCGAGATAAAGGCCGGGTTTAATCGCGCGTTGGGACTCATGTTCAGCCAGGTGTATGGTGATGAAGTGAACAGTCTCGAAAACTGGCAGCGTCTCTGCCGAGTCGTCGAGATTGATCCCATCCCCGGGTCGCTGCAGGCATGTCGATTTGTGCGTCTCCTCTATTCACTATGCACTCCCTGAAGCTGATTAGGATTCTCTTCATATGCAGGCCATCAAACGCGCGCATGTCAATCTCATGGACCTATTAGATACCCAGACCACCGGCGAACCGGTCCACCGATTCGCGACCGAGGAGGCGCTCAGCGAGTATACAAAATGCACACGGAAGATCTTCCCCCGAGACGATGCTTACAAAGGGCCGCTGCTTCGACATCTTCTGCGCCGAATTTTCCACCGCCGCCGGAGAACATGATGCGGCGTGGAAGTGCTTGAGTTAAGAGGCATCCGTGGCGGACGATCTGTGTTCCCTCCGTGTCTTGGATCACTACGTGGAGGCTGGATCAAACTAGAGTTCGGAGGACAAGACAAGTACAATACAAACTACTCATTATTTGCCAGTGCAACTAAATAAACGAGCGTAGAGACAAAGTGTGTATAGTTCAAACATAAATCCGCAAAGAAAAGAATCAACAACCCAATTCACGTCCCAGTACAAAGAGCGGTCGGCGCTGGCAATGTCAACGCGAGCCACGCGTCCGGATATGCGCATCCCGCAACTGCAGTTACCCCCGGAGCAGTATCATCAGCATCGAACCAGCCATTCGGGAAGCTGACCGTCGCCGTCACCGCCGCCGCGCTCCCCGTCTCATTCGGCGTCGGCGTAACATACGTCAACGTCGCGACGCTCCCCGTCGCCGTATACATGGGCATCAAAGTCAGTTCCTCCGGCCCAACATTCGCGATCGTGGCAGGTGGCCACGTTCCAAACTCGTTTATGGCCGTGGGGTCGATCGTCCCCGCACCCACGCCGCCCGTCTGCCACGCGCTGAACGTGCCACCGAATTGCTGCGTCCCATCTGCGCCCATGGCGGCACATTTCCCTTGTGCGGTACGGGGGTCGGTGGGCATCCACCCGCCCTCAAGACCAAGCTGGTACGACCACAGAGGCGAGTGCACGATTCCGTCTGTAGCGTTGCCAATCTGCGCGCCGAGAATTTCAGTTCGTCGTAAGTAAATATATTCTATAAGAACTTGTCACCTTCCAGTCCAGAAGAACCAGTCACCCAACGCATCCATAGATGCAAGTGCATACTGCATGACTCCCGCCTTCACGGATGAGTTCCACGTCGACGCATCCTCCCAGAGTGAGCAATCGCCCCCATAGCTCTGAGACCCATTCACACCGGTGAGGTACAACCCACAGTCGTTGTACCCATTGCTGAACTCGCCCGCAACAGTGACACCAAAATCCGTGCGGCTGAAAAATGCATTAACCCCCCATCCCAACCCAACCACCCTTTAACTAAACGAAACTCACCTTTGGTTAATCGCGGCCCCCACGCGTCGCACGCCTGCGCCGGCCAAATCCCGCCCGCACTCCCCGGGTCCTCGCTCGTCGCAATCGGCGCGTCATTCGGCGCCCCGCTGAACGCGAAATACGGGTGCGTGTCAAGTGCCAGACGGTCCGAGCCAGGGAGGAACCCACTCCACTCCGAGATGCTTCCGAACCCATCGTGAAGGCTGATGTACGCCCCGTTGCCCGCGCCGTAGCCTGTGATGTTGCGAACGAGGTCGTGGACATGGAGATAGCTATCCGAGTCGAGCATCAGTGGAAAGGAGAATTGGATATTCAGAAGAGGGACCGACAAGGCGCTGACTTGCGGCTGCCCGATAGTGGACATTTGAGCTGGGTGGAAGTCAGCGAGGTGTGATTAAACGAGGAATGTGGAGACGGCACACGCTCGTTGAGGATGCCGAACATCTGGACGACGTCACTGTATTCGGGCTGCGAGATGAATTCCGCGATGATGCGGATATAGTGAGCAAGCGTTGAGCGTTGGCAATTCCCATGACGCCGTTGAGGAAATTGATCTGCCCCTGCTTGCCAGAATGATTGTAGCCTTTGCTGCGATTAGCGACAAGTAAACCGAGGAACAAATTCTTGAACCATTCTGTGATCCTGGCGCGGTGTGGAGATCGAGGTTCACACGAACACCATACTTGCGCGCCCATGCAAAGAGGCGCACAATGTATCTGATCCCATGGTTGAGTAATTGAACCCTCCAAAATAAAACAAATAGTGGCGTACTTCCAGCAAACACCTTCGAGGAACGGTTCTGTCCCGCTCGTACCGTCACCTTGTACTCCGACGTCCGACCAAGTGCTTCGAAGACGATATCAATATTACATGGGGATAACTGCAACGAGAGCACACACTTAATAGCCCAGAAAGGAATTGGCAAGCGGACCCAGTTGAGCCCTGCACCAGCTATCTGTGCAATGTCTTCCTCCGTCTAACCAGCAAAGAGGATAGAATCAGTAAAACGAGCCGAGCGCAAAGAAAAGGAAGCTCACGATGAACGTATCGTAATGTTGCTCCAACGTCATCTGCAATGTCCCGTCCGCAGCCATCAGCGTCGTGAGATCCCACTCGTCCCCAGCAGAGGGATAAGCTTGAAAGAGTGCAGGTGCTATGACTAGAGGCATGTATTAGGAGTGTTGATTCCAGAGGGACAGGAACATCGAACGCACAAGGTTCCAACACAAACCACCCTCCCAGGTTAACCCCGTTGATGCGGTCGACGCCCCATGTCCACGACCCATTCAACGGAGGCGTCCAGCTATTCGCACGTGAAGCAGAGGTGAAGGGATTATCTGGGTCGAGATGCCCTAAATAAAGTCAGGAGAGACTCGATGAATAGGAGGAGGATGGCTCGACGCACTCACAATATCCACCAAAAGCGTTCCTGTAAACGAATGTGTCCCCGCTGTCGGTCGTAACCGTGCTTCCATCTCCGCCGGTCACAGAAACCACAACTTTCCCGCCCGACGCAGCAGAGTTACCCCCCTTCGAGCTTGTCGAGGACGTCATACCCGCATCGCTGTGTTTCTTGATCACAACGACAGCAATGACGATTAGTATTATGGCCGTCAGAGCGCCGAATCCCATGAGCCGGCGCCTGTTCGGACTGCGATTAAGACTTCCTCTAGGTGGGTGAGTCCGGTAGGAGCGAGGGGTTGTGGAGAAGGTGGGCAGGAATTGTGTAGAATTGTTCGCAGAGGGCGACTCGTCTCCCCCATCGGAATCGTCGCGGTACCGACCGGAATCCGAGCTGAGGGAAGGATTCGTGCTGCGGTTGGCGTATGTGGGTTGGGGACGAGAAAAGTCGGAGTAGGGAATAGATGGCAAAGGAGCCTCGGACATCGTCGTGCCGTCGTAGCAAGCCGCTGAATGAATGTCGGGGAAGGAAGGAAAAGGCACAAAGAGTCGAGGAATAAGGGAACGGGACAGAGGACTGCGATCGAATCGCCCTGGCTGTCAGTTCATCATCTCCTGTCTATTCGTGAAATGCCAAGAAGGAGCTTACATCGACAAGTCAGCCAGAGAAGAATATAGCTTTCAGCTCGAAGAAAGCGAGCAACTTCTAGACGATTTGGAAGTAGCCAGAAAGAAAGACAAAAGCAAGTTCGCGAAACGTCATCCACTGGGGATCCGGAACGCCCTTCGGCTCAAGTAGTCATTCATCGTCCTGGTCCAGTATCCACCGGTGCACATTCACCAGTAGTAGGAGGCTTTTGGCGTACAAGAGAGTCACCAGCAAACTCGTGATTCTCCGTGATTCTCGGGAGAGTGTTCGTTGGAGTTCCTGGGAGAGGATGATTGAGGCTGTGCACAGTGATGCTAAGCGAAAACGCGTTCAACTCACCCCAAAAAGTCTATAAAATATAGTCGGATATGAGGATTCTTCTACACAAGCCACGGCTCCGAGTCTATATAATTTATCCCCCAGCATACATCCATCTATATATCCGCATGCTCAACCCCGTTGGCCCAAACGGCCCCCTCCGCCTCAAAACACTTCCACTCACTCACCCCATCCTCCTCACGCCTTCCATCCCCCCACTCAACCCGCCTCTCCTCTCCCCAACCCCATTCTCCCGCTCAGACCCCACAACGGCACCACCTCGCCCTCCTCTCCTCCTCACACGCCTTAAACGCATCCTCCCACCAACGCCCGCCCTCGGGGACGTCGCGCCACCCGCCCGCGTAGAACTTTGCGAGGGCGGGCATGGAGCGGGTCACTGCGCGCACGGCGGGCCAATGTGGTGGGGGAGCGCGTGCGCCGTCGGTGGAGGTGGAGGCGGAGGCGGATGTGGAGGGAGCTGCGTAGAACCCGTTCGAAGCGAGGACGACGGCGGGTGGGATGGTGATGCGGCCTTGTTTGTAGCAGAGCTGGGAGACGGAGACGGCTGTGAAGAAAGGAAAGAGGACATTAGCCAGGCGTTGCATTGGAGCGAGGATATGCGTTCTGTTCTGTGGGGCACTATTCGCGAGCTAAAACGCAAGCACAACACTCAGAACAGTGCTGTCGTCCCAAACTAACTCATCCGTGCGGATTCACCCTAAAAGAAGAGAAACAAATATGCAGGCAAATACGCACTATACAAAAGCGCCCCATCCGGTTCCGTAGTCCGCGCCGCTTGTTCGAGCAGTGCCTTCGACACCGCGCCCGGGTCGCTGCCGTTGCTACTGCCGTTCCCATTCCCGTTGACGAGGGGTGTTGTCGCCCCCAGCGGCGTCGCGGGCGTCTTGAGCGACGGGATGAACGCCTCTTCGCCCGTCGCGGCAGGCAACCCATTCTGGAGGTTTTTGGCGGCGCCGGCTTTTGCTTTTTTGGACGGGGGCTTGACGAAGCGGCAGACGTACCAGATCTGTTGGGGTGTGTGTTAGGGGGTTTGGGGTTGATTTTCAAGGATGAAAAGAAAGGTGGACGAGGATGACGAATGAAGGAATGACAAGACGAATGATTCTGAAGGACAAGATGAACGAAGGACAAGACGCGACGTACCCATTTTTCGTCCCACGCTCCGATAGTGACGCGCACTTGATAGGTTGAGAGCATCGGTATCTCGCGAATGAAGTAGAAGTGCGTGGCTACCGGTGTAGAAGCGAATTTTGAGCGAAGCGAAGAGGGACCGACGACGATAGTGAACGGAAATCAAATACGGCACGGCGATACGGGCGAGAGCGGCGAGGGAAGAAAAATCAAACGCGTCAGCATTATCCCAGTCGTGGTGAAAACAGTACGACGCACCGGCGAGGGGGCACCATCCACCGCAGCGGAAGACATTGGGAAAGGTGGCCAGTGCGACGCGGAAGCGGGTGCTGTCGAGGGCCTTGGCGTAAGACGAGTTGCTCATGTGCAGGTTGAAGTCCGAGTCGTCGAAGCCTACATCCGATATCATTGTCAAAATCCGGGCTCGGCGACGGGAAATAATGCAGCAGAAAACACTCACCAACGCGCCAATTGTACTTCCACTCCGCGCGGAATGGATGCAGGCCCACGGGAAGATGCGCCTCGTACCAATCCCTCAGTGCCTCCCGTTTCTTTTCCTTCCCCAGATAAAAATGGGTGATTTTATGCCATTGCAATGCGAAGCGCAGCTCAAAGACGACGCTCCAGACACGGACTGCACGACGTGTGATTGATCGGTGTACTATCGATAAAAAAGAGAGAAAAGACATACCATGCCAGACAAGTGGGAACGAGCCCGCATTGAGGACGAGAAGAAGAATAGCAGTGTATTTCGCCGCCGTCGGTGCGAGACGTAAAGTGTGCTGCAATAAAGCAAGCATTTTTGTTGGTGAGGTTTGTAGAGCTGCCGACGCCTTTATACGCGTGATTAGAGCCAACGCTGGCGCTGTTAGGCTGGGGTTGGCCATTCGCGCTGACAACGCGTTGGGGGCGGGGAGAGGATCCGGTTAAAGAGTAGCCGGATCCGTTGGGGCGGAGATTTGCCATTCTTTGGTCCTGCTTGTCTGTATCTATCTTTCCCTCCATCGGCCATCTCGGCACAAACTGAACATTCCTCGCATCCAACGCCGAACACACACCCAAAGTAAAGGTTAGAACGCGCGAGCGGCGGATCCCTTCTTTCTCTCTGCTGTATTTCCAGGCTTCTGACTGATGTCAAGCCCTGCAAACAGCCGGCAGCGTGAAGGCATGATGCAATCAATGATCCGAGTGATCGATGCTCTTTGCCTCCTTGGCCTCTTGGTATTGCCCACCACACCCCAGAGTCTTGGCTTTCGGTTGATGCTCATTGGTTAGTGCTTAGCCAGAGGCCTCAACCCGACAACACCGCGCTCACTTGGTATCGGGTTCAGCTATTGCGGCTTGCGTGATGTGTCGACGGTGAGCCGAGACCACCCAAACGAAGCTGAGGAGACAGGAGGAGACACTCGTGTTTTCCTCACCTACCTACATCCGCGCGCCGCAAGGCGCCGCGCTCGTTGGCGTAGAGAAGTTTTGAAGTGAGTCTTAGGTGATCGTCTGCTCGTTGTCCCGTCGACAAGGCCACGATCATTGATCTGTCCGATGTCCTAATCATAGGCTGCCTATATAAAGGCCTATCGGCGACGATGCGCGGGCGTGGTTCTTCGTGCCCCCCCTTCATCTTCAAATTCTCATTGGCAGCGCCAATTTTAATATTTTCATTCCAAAATGCTTTCTCTAATCCCCATCTTCTGCCTCCTTCCCGCTGTGCTCTCGCTCCCGATCTTCGGCCTCGGTGATTCGACCGCCGACGACTCTGCAGCGACGGCGCCGACGCCATTTTCTTTGGCTGATGCAAACAGCACGTTCCTGCGGCCGGCGCAATTCGCTCGTGTAGCATATTGCCCGAGCGCGACCATCACGTCGTGGACCTGCGGTGCACCTTGCGATGCGCTGAAAAATATCACCTTCCTTCAGTCCGGCGGAGGTGCGTGGCCTCCATTCCCAGATAATCATGGTTTCTCATAGAGCAATATAGACCAGGGATTGATTCCGCTATGTACGTTTCGCTTATTATATTTGGGGTGGAGGTTCAATGGGCTCTTGATGCGCAGACTATATCGCCCACGACGCGGATGGCCAGGCTCTCATTGTTGCGCATGAGGGAACGGATGCGAAGAACATGTGAGTGTGCATTCTATTCTGCCCTGTCCACCGTGTTGACAATCGCAGCCTCTCCATCCTCAACGATGCGAAATTCGGACTCGTGCCTCTAAACGTCACCAGATTCCCCGAAACCGCCGGCAGTAAGTCCCACGAAGTTATCCTCGCGCCATCATTCTGAACGCGCGTCCATTTCACAGAGAACATCACCGTCCACTCCGGCTTCCAAGAGACCTTCGAGCGCACAGCAGACTCCCTCCTCGCAGGCGTCATGTCCGGTCTCGCTAGCACCGGCGTCAAGAAGGTCGTCGTCACGGGCCACAGTCTCGGTGCGCATTTAACACACACACACCCCGCTGATGCTCACCTCATCCACTCAGGCGCGGCGCTCGCAACCATGACCGGCGCCATGATTAAAGACGCCGTCGACTCATCCGTCGATGTGTCCGTGACCGGCTTTGGCCTCCCGCGCGGCGGAAACCCGGCCTGGGCCGATTTCCTCGACAGCCAGGTCGGCGTCACCTTCATGACCAACCAGAACGACCCCGTCCCCACCGTCCCGCCCAAGTTCACCGGCTTCCAACACAGCTCCGGCGAGGTCCACATTGTAGATGACACTCAGCAGAACTTCATCGCGTGCGCGGGGCAAGACAACGAGAATTGCGCGACCGGGAATAACATTCTGGATGTCAGCGTCCAGAATCACCTTGGTGCGTTATGTTCATTCGTCTCCGTTTCGATTCCCCACTCATTTCTTGGTAAAAAAAAAAAAACAGGACCGTACTTCGACGACCTCACTTTCGGCGGGTCGCAGTGCTCTTCTTCCTGAGCGCTGAGCTGAGGATCGTGGCGTATGAGCGGGCGGGGGCTGGCGAGGACTCACGAGATGCGGTGCAATCTTGTCGTGTCAGTCAGAGAAGCGTTTATCCATTTGAGTGAAATATTAATTTTTTGTAATGAGACATGAGCATGCATTAATAGAAAGAATCACCAACGAATCATGCCTGAACTGCTTGGACGTCTGACAGCATTGCAGATTGTTTCCGGTGACGGCTCATTTGGGATTCAAATATTCAACGTTCAACCGCCGCGCTTTTCGACAGAGTGCTGTTTGCCAATTCCCGCCGCGCAGTTCGATGAATGAGGATGAGCAGCGCAGCGAGGCGGAGGACAAGGAGGCTAGTTGGAGGCTAGAAGTGGAAACAGTGGCCGGGGTCACATTACGCAGTGACACCTCTCGCTCTTCCCCACCATCTGAGTATCCGTTCAGCACACGCAGTAGTGCAGCAACGTCGCCGCGGAGGGAGGATGGAACGGACTAAGGATGTCAAATGCAATACTGTTCGAAACGCAAGAAACCCAGTAATCCGGCTCTTTGTTTCGACCGCGCCGTTCAACAAGTGTCTGTGCTTCACAACGTCGGTGTTCGCTTTCCCCGGAGTCGCAGCTCTCGGTATTCACGTCGAGACGCGTGCTCGTAGGGCCCCTATACCGTATTGCACATGCTTTGGGTGCGAAGGCTTGACTTCGAGGGTCAAGTGGTCTGACTTCGATTACCGCAGCTATAGCGGGCCCTCTATATAACGAGGTACGAGTGTCCATATATTGCGTCTGTCTACGAGAAACTAAGCGGGTCCATGAGAGGTGCGCTTCTACCAACAGGTGAAATACGACAACCCTGCCATTCTGTATTACCTCCGTATGGTTCGAGACAGCGCTAGGCTCGAAGACTCAAGACATCGTTCAAACGAACTGCGCCGCAATGCTTGCCATAACATAAAATGTACCGAAGAGACTTGGCGAATCATTGGGACCCTGTACAGTGTTTACAAGGCATGCCGACGTAATTTGGTGAGTCTACGTTATGTCTCTCGTCGCTGAATGAGGATACGCACACTTGCGAGCTCAGACTGTAGTGGGCTTGCTTTACGTGATGTTCACAGACTCCAACGGCAACCTCCCGAGTGCGAGCGAGACTCAGCGCCGAGGATGTGTCCGGCTCGGAGCCTTGTCAAGTCCGCGGTAAAGAGACAAATGCATGGAGTCGAACGAAAGTGGACATGAATAGACCCTTCTTCGCCTCTTCGTTGACTTTTGATGTCGGCTGAGAATGGAGAATTTGGACTTCGATCCTTTGTTCTGGACAGTCACGGTCTCGGGAAGGTCGAAAACAATTCTGGTCGGTGAGCGGTGATTCTATGTAACGAGCGCAAGGTTTGCTCACAGTTCAAGCCTCCGCTAAACAGAACCGAACCGAAAAAGATTCAATGAAAAAATGGATGGATGATTCGACAACCATTTGAACTGTCCATATTCCGGCTGCCATATCGAGTCCCGGATGGCGTTCCGCACTCTATAAAAGCTTTTTTCACTGAATTTTACGTGGTCCATGCACGGTGATCGAACACCGTACTTTTACCGTTTCGTACTCCGTACATTTTGGTTGCCGAGGTTAGCCGAGGTGTGCCAACAATCCCGCGGTTCAAAACGGATCAACAGGGAACGCAGAAAATACAACCTCGAATGCCTGGGTCGCATAAAACATTCAAGACACATTTGAGCGCATACATCTCACTTTGATCTACCTCTATTGCTCTTTCGGTCCTGAATCACCCCTGTATTTAGTATTTATGCTATTATTGCTCTCGGGACTTCAAAACAGCCAATACAACGTGAAAACATTTCCCGTGTGTTTCAACATTGACACACAAGCTCCTCTACATATAGTAAATGTAATAGAACAATATTCCGAGACCACAATCCCATAAAAAGCAGGTGCTGTGAGAAGTTCAAATTCCTATCAAAATGATCTGACTCGGCAAGCAATGGGCAAGTGTTGCATTGAGTTTGATGGCCGAAGAGATAAACCACCGTACCCTTGGTTGAGCACAATGAACCAGGAGCAGTTGAAAATGGGCACGGTATGGGACCACATACCACAATTTTGTGCTACGAGGAGACTGCACGAAGCACGAAGTGTCGAATATACAGTAAGTATCCTCAGTCGTACCCAGGATATGGTAGAGACTCTATTTATACCTGTCGAATATACAGTAAGTATCTACGAGAGAGGTAAGTAAGTTAGTAAGTGAATAGTGAGTAAGAGACGCACCCTCAGTCGTACCCAGGATATGGTAGAGACTGAGGGGCGGTATCGTAGGGCTACGAGTTATATATCGTAGCTACGAGAGTCCACGAGGTCAGTAAATAAATATCAAGAGAAACCGATCAGTATTTCCAATACCGAAAGAGGAACCGAAACGCCAAAGAACCCAAACAAGAAACCCCCGCGTCAATACTCCCCCTGGCGTTGAGCGTCCACCTTTCTCCTCCAATCGAGACCCAGCTGCCCGACGATGCGTTCGTGCGAGATACGAGGCAAGGCTTTCGTGAGAATGTCGGCAATGTTGTCTTTACCAGGCACCGAGGAGACCGCGATTTCGCCGTCCTTTACGCGTTCGCGGATGTAATGCCAACGGATGTCGAGGTGTTTGGACAGCCCGTGCTCCTTCGTTGTCTCTGTTAGGCTGATGGAACCCAGATTGTCGCCACGGAGTTGGAATGGCAATTCCTGCGGCAAGAAGACCTCCGACAACCAGTTCTTCATCCACATCGCCTGCTGCGCGCCTCGTGCAAGCGATATATATTCGGCTTCGGTGGACGACAGAGCAACAATCGGCTGCCGTTTCGCGGACCAACAGACCGGGGCACCGCCCATGAAGAAGACGTATCCGGAAGTGGAACGTCGCGTATCCACACACCCTGCCCAGTCAGAGTCGACGAACCCTTCAGGCTTCAAGCCCAGTCCCGACGACGCTCCGGGCAGGAGGCAAGGAGAATAGCGAATTCCGTAGTCGAGTGTCCCGCGGATGTAACGAAGAACACCGACTAAAAGCTTCCAGTGCTCGGGGGACGGATTTGACTGGACATGCCCGAGGCTGCAGCAAGCGTAAGAGATATCGAGGCGAGTACCGCTGCTCCCCCAGACTAGCGTGCCGAGAATCGGGCGAAAGGGCTTGTCGCGCATAAAAGCAGCGTCTTCCGGGGATAGCGGCGAACTCGCAGCGCGGATCTGATAGCCGGGCGGGAATGGCGTTGACAGCGGAGGAAGATCAGAGAACCCGAAATGGTCTAGCACCTTTTCGAAGTATTGCTTCTGGGACAACGAGATCGAGCCGTCGTCCAGCTTCTCAACCGTCAACCCCAGCAACAACGCCACGTCGACCTCCTTCAAGTCCCACAGCTGTGCGAACTCGTCCACAACGCGGCGGCTTTCTTCCTCGGATGACGAAGCACCGAGAACGTCGTCAGTATGGGTCGAGGTAAGTGTGTACTCGCCATCTTCGCTGCGCGTTCGGATGCATGGGTCAGCTAAGCTCTCCTTGTACCCAAGGACAGTATACCCCGATGCAAGCAGCTTGTACCAGATGTGTCCGGCTTGGACAAGCCCGTACAGGGGACGTCGAAGCAAGCAAACTTTGCTCTCCTCCCCCTGCTTCACGAACCCCCGAGGCTGCCGCATGTAGACAGGGCGGTCCATTTCGCCGTTCAAGTACGCGCCGGAGAAGTCCCACTGGCGCACTCGCAGCTGTGATACGGCTGCGACTGCGAATACCATACGCACCGACTCCATTCGTGCGACCATCGCCCACTTCACCTCGAAGTCTTTCCCCTCAATCATCTCGTCACCACGCGCCACATACCTCCCCTTGTACTTCAGCACCTTCCCATCTCCGTCCACCTTCACGTCGTACACCCACATCCCGTCAATTGGGCGCTCTCCCTTCGGCAAGTCCACCAACTCCCACACGCCACGCGACTCCAACTGGTCGACCTCTGCTTGCATTGCGGGCATCCATTTCTCCGGCTCACGCATCGCTTCATGGTAAGACCGGGGTATTGAACCCTTCATCGCGCTCGCAAATGCCCAGGGTGTACGCAGGAATATGTCGTCAAAGTCCTCCCACCCGACGTCGACTGCGTTCGCGCTCGGGCGCGGATCGTCACGCGTCCAATCTTCGCGTGCGATGCGCGCCACCTCCTCATCGTTCTGATACGCTCGCGACTCTAGGATGGCGCGGGTCGGTTTTGGGACCCGATTGGAACGACGTGGCAAGTCCGGAACTTGCGGAGGAGGAGGCGGAGGCGGAGGCGGTGGCGGAGGAGGAGGAGGAGCATGTGTGGCGGCGCGGCCATCGACGGGAGCATCTGCAGGCGCATTATCGGCCTCGAAGAGGTTCGGTTCATGGGGTACATGATCCTCCTCGGGGATTTCCACGCGTGTTCGATGCGGGACACCTTCTTCGAAGATGACATTCCGTACCTCAAACACTCGCCGACGCGATGGGTCGTAAATGCGGTAACCTCGTCGCCCATGTAGCCCACCATCTTCCCCTTCCAACCCTGCTTCCCCAGCTTCCCCCCTTTTCCGTCTAGGTCTTTCACCCAGCATACACTCCCCCACGCGCGCAAGTGTGAGATATTCGGTTTAATCAGGTTGCCGGCGGCGTCCTTCTTCCTGAACCACGCGACCCAGGGGATGATGTCTGGATGGCGAGAAGAGGGTATGAATCCGCGGACGTAGCAGTGTGCCGTCGCGGCTTCGGCCCAGAAGCGCGCGTCGAGACCTGACTCGATGATCTGAGTTCGTGTCCCTTCGACGACGGTACGGTTTCCTCGTTCGACATGGCCATTTGCTGACGACGAGTCCTTAGGGATTTTCTCCATCGAGATACCTCGTTCCCTGCAGTAGGCCCGGAACATTTCGTTATCGAATTCCCCTCCCTGATCAAACCGGACACACTTCAAGCGCTTCCCCGTCTGCAACTCCGCTGCCGTCACCCAGTGCCGAAATGCTGCGAGGACCGTTTCCTTTGTCTTGTCATTCAAGAACAAGGGGAATTTCATCGACGTCCCGCCATCAGAAACCAGCATCATGTATACTGCTCCTGACCAGCTCGGTGTACGTGCCCGTCCCCACAAATCGAGGTGGACACGCTCAAGTGGCTCCGTTTCATGGACCACTTCGTCATCAAACGGCATTTTATCCTGTTTGCCGTAGATGCAATCCTCGCAAAGCCCACGTAGGTCCCGCCCCACGATATCCAGGCCATCCACGAGGGATTTGTTCGCCATTCGCTCAATAACGCGAACGTCGCTATGGACGAACCGTCGATGCCAAGTTTCGAGGTCCGTCGGTTGTTTTCTATTCCGCCCCGCAATCGCGGCGGTGGGTCTACCCACATCAATGTCGTCCACCACGTCGACCTGGTACAACTCCCGTCCACCTGGAGTACGCGTCAAGACACCGTCGATGATTTTTGTCCCGTCTCGGCTGCGCATAGTTAAGCAACCATCCCCAAGATCGCCCCGAAGACCTCGCCGATCGAGTCTTGGCAACGAGATGAGATTCATCGAGAACTCGGGCGTGTGTATCGCGTCCAGGTCGACTGCTTGCTTCCGGCCTCCTTCACCATTCACCCAAAAGCGTGCTACTCCCGTTCCAGCAACCTTGAAGTCCCCGCCATTTGCTGTCTCCCCGGCCATGTGTGTGCTCTTATACTTCACGAACCGCGCTTTGTTCTTCACACATGTGTCGGTCGCTGCACTATCGAGGTAGGTCAAGACGCGCGGTGCATCGTGTGCGACACCGGCCATGTATATTGAAGGGGGGGATTGCACTACTACATCGGGTATGGTACGTCTAACGTGCTCGCTGTTCAGAAGGGCAGAATCTGACCCTGGATATCTGAAAACAGGAGACGCGTTAACGACCGCAGCCGATGAGTAAGCGAGCGACACACCCTCGTCATCGTCGTAGGTGGCAAGGGAGTATACGGCCATGGGGGAGGTGAAGGTCGCGGCAACGACCGGCGGCGCGGACGACTGCGAGTAGGTGGTGGACTGCGTCATGGGCGGGAGCTTCGCGGCGGCGGCGGCAGCAGCAGCAGCGGTGACGGCATCAGCTGCCGTTCTCGCGTTCGCGTTCGCAGCCTTACGTGCGTTTGCCGCATCAATCATCGCTTGACGCGGCTCTTTCCCGCGGGGCGCTCTCCACCATGGAGGTGCATAACCCTCTTTCCCCCCTCCGCGGGCCCAGCAGTTATTGGGGGCATGTTCCCCGACGCCGCAGTTCGTGCACGTCGGCCTGGTACCCACTGTGAGTGCCTGCGAAACTCCACCTTCTGCTTCGATCTTGGGCTTATGAACGAGCTCCCAGAACTCCAGAAGCTCATTCGTCACCTCGTAGGCAAAGGTTCTGCCTTGGAGCATAATGATCGATGTCGCGAACTCGGGAGTGGGGAGGGAGCCGAGAATGATGGAGATGTACTCGGCGTCGGAGCAGCGCGCACCCGCACGATTCGCCGCCGCCCGAGCCTTGGTCAACGTGTCAATGTGGGCTGGAAGGTCACGACCGTCTACAAGTTTCAACGCGCGCATCTTGTCTATCGCAAGCCTCTTTGCCGCCTCCGATGAGCGGTGGAACTTGGCATGAAGCTTCAGGTACATGTCGCGACTGGACTCGGTTGGGAGCAGACCGTGCGCCATGGGATCGGCCACGTTCTGGTAGATGATCGAGCTAGCGATACCATCGCGGAGACTCCATTCCTCAGCCGAGGGAACGGTCGAGTTGGCCAACGAGGGATGGCCCGCGAAAGTCGGGTTAGGAGCCTGGAGGATTGTGCCGGTAGGATATCCGTCAAGACCACGGCCACGGAGGATGCTAATGATAGCGTCATCCCACGAGAGCCAGTTGCCCTCGGTTAGCTGCTTATCTAGCGCGAGTACGGGGATGGAGCTCTGATTCGAAGACATGGGGGTAATAACGGTGAGCCTGAGATCCTGGGCCTGTGTTCACGGCTGATTATTGGACAAGTAGCGCTAGCGCTTCTGACTGCGAATCTGTCGAATATACAGTAAGTATCCTCAGTCGTACCCAGGATATGGTAGAGACTCTATTTATACCTGTCGAATATACAGTAAGTATCTACGAGAGAGGTAAGTAAGTTAGTAAGTGAATAGTGAGTAAGAGACGCACCCTCAGTCGTACCCAGGATATGGTAGAGACTGAGGGGCGGTATCGTAGGGCTACGAGTTATATATCGTAGCTACGAGAGTCCACGAGGTCAGTAAATAAATATCAAGAGAAACCGATCAGTATTTCCAATACCGAAAGAGGAACCGAAACGCCAAAGAACCCAAACAAGAAACCCCCGCGTCAATATACATTCGCGCGTGCTCTACGCAACACCACAATGCTAGAGCTCCTTCAACTCTCCCGAGTGGAATGGCTAGGGGGGGTCGAATGCGAAAGCATCATATTAGGCACCCTTACAGACCTACGCCTGACGTACGAAGATGCCGCATGGTTGAGTCCTCTGCGTGGACTATCACTCCCCCAGTTAACCCACCTACACCTCCATTTACTTTCGAATTCCCTCGCTGAATTAACGAGTACGTTCCTCTCGTGGTTGCATCCCGTACAATTCGTGGTCCTACGTTTGCTCTACATAACGCCCGAAGACCTCCTCTTGTTCTTTCACGCACTGCCTAACCTCTACGACCTGGACATCACCAAAAATCAGCTGTCGGTATTTCGGTGGTTGATGGATGTGCTCCAGTCGGATGAGATTTCGTTACCAAGACTACACGTTATCACCACTCGAGGGCCCCTCGTACCTGGAGATATAGCGTCGTTCACCGCGCACTTCGGGTCTGGATCTCTCACCATTTACGAAAGGGAGTCGTGGTTTTCGACAAAAGAAAAGGTCTGGACGTATGCTGACGGTAAATTGTCTGTCGTGCTGTATGCGTCAACATACCTAGACGGTACCGTGGGGGTCCCATGGACCCAGCAGGAATATGGGGCTCATATTGACCTATAGGTGGGCGTTGGGCAAATGTTCGGGATTTGCCGAATTACATAATACAGCATATTTCGACGGCTTATGTAAAGTGACAGCATTGATGAATGCCAGGACTCTGTGAGTTTCCTCCAATGTCGTTGAGCCTCCACTCGTAAAACCTCGGGGTCAGATAGCACTAGTCACTGCAGATTCAAAACCGGAAAGGAGATAAACGCTGTCACGACGAGGAGCCGCAGAGTCGTTTCGTCCAAGGGAAGTTCAAACAGGTGTGATAAACTACTACTATTGAAGTGCAAGACATATAAGTAAGAACGTACGCCAATTGAGCGACTGGTCAATTGAGCCAACTCAGTATCTGAGAAACGGGTGCGTCCCTGGGATACTGGATTAAATGGTCTGCAATCAATTCCCATGCGGAATCTGCGACGCTGTAAGCATGGAGTTTTGAGCTTGGTAACAATTTACCATGGGCATCCTGCGCCTTCTGTACTGCGTTGTTGCGACATCCAACTCCTTGCCAGATCCACAATGTAGGTGTGCGGTTAACATTCCAGTCACGACCCTTCGCCACGGAGGGAAACGATATGGATGAACATCCTGCGTCTGTTGAAACCCGGACGGTGGAGGGGCAGTTGGGAGATAATCCGCAAACATGTGCGCTCGTGTAGTCGACGTCAATAGTGAAGCCCCTGCTTTGATACTTGCGAATTGCCAGCAACGCACGCTCAACCTCCAAGGGCCCAGCGAAGCCGACGTATCTGCGGTTCAAGATGGATATATATCGAGTAGTCAACTCGGCGTACGGAAACCACGCTCTGTACGCTGTGACGCATCCGACCACGCACGTTGAATGAAACTGGGTACACGGTCCAAAAGGATTGTCATCGACGCAGCACATCAGATTGAGCGATCTCTGGTCCCCTACATCGATCTTCAGCCGTGAAAAAGCGCGTACGGACGGAAGGTGGGGATAATGGCCAGGCTCTGAGCTGGTATGCACGTAGGGAGTACCGAGCGCAAAAAAAGACAACACGCCGTCCCAATGTGAACGAGGAACGTAGAAGTCGAGGTCGTTCGGCGTAAATCCCTTGACGGACTGGCGAGGGAATAGGATGAGCCATGGGATAGCCGAGCCCGAAAGGACAATGTCGGCCACGATTTGAAGGAAACGAATGACGTTGTAAGATATATGATAAGGTCCGACCAGATCCGCGACACATAGTCGCATAACCAAAGCGCATAAAGACCGATACGCCTTCGATGTTTGGCCGAAACGAATGCGGGTAAGCAGAGGCATGTGCTCGACGATACTTTGCCGAACTTCTGCGGGTAGAATCTGCAGACCGTCCGCAGGGTAGGAAATATTGTCTAAAGCCTCGTTGAGTCTAAAACAGCGGCCTGGGACTGTAAGTGCACACCTTCCACCAACCAGTTCGGGCGACTGGTCGACAGATATTCGACCACGGCTGAGCAGTGAATACTCGATCGCAAAGCGGTGCGAAACAACATCGTTGGATTCATGGTTTCAAGAATCGAGCGCCACTGTGGATCCGTGGGTGGCAGTCTAAGTTGCCGGTCGAGGGTCACCACAAGCTGCGGGCTGGACTCGTCTGTGGTAGTGAGGTGTACGAAATAAACGAGTCAGGACAGAATGGACGTGAAAATCCTCCTTCGTACCTGGGATATTGTCCCTCTCCATAACGCCAAAACGCTTAAATAGACACGAACACAGAGGTGCTGCCTTTCAAAATAGAGGCGACGGCGAGATATAAAAACAACGAGTGAAGGAAATGGAACAGTAAGCTGTTTCGCGGCAAGCTTATTAACGCGTACTTGAACGAAACTCGGTAACCAGACGACTACGATTAATTTGACCGCTACCTATGGATCGGGCGGGTAAGATACGCTTGGAATCCATTGGTTGTATAAGCGCGGTAACTTTGAAGTCTCCATGACGCCTGCGACACACGTCCTCTTGAAATTGAGGATAGTGGATGTGGAATTTCAAACTTGTGACCGGACGATCGCAAACGCTTGACGATTGTTTGGGTCCTTCGGCCCCTGTGAATTGTAAAACATGTCTTTAACGTCCATTGGAAGCAATAAGGAAGGCAGAATCGGTGTGTGGTTTGGTCTGGAGGTCTCTCGCAGCTAAATCATACCTGCAGGAAAGGCCGATACTTTCGTTTGTGTGATATGCTCAGACACTATGTGGAAACCCGTGATGTGCGTGGCGGAGTTATCGCGAAAACTCATTCCTGACTCGTGGCGTGTACAGGACTCTATGCTTGCACTACTTCTGCTACGACTGTCTTAAGGCGTGGATACTGAAGCGTGGCGCTGTTTGCCCCACTTGCGATGTCGACATGCTTGAGGCCCCTATCCGGGACAATGGCTTCGAAATCGCTCTCAATGAAGCAATCAGCGCATCGTTGATGAAGAAACCAGTCAACATGAAAGGGAAGAACTCCGCTGACGCCGAAGACTCTTACTCTTGGGAGGGGATCCGGTTTTTCGGGTAGGGCTCCAAGATTTAAGTTATATGGAGACTTGTATGGGTTAAGCTTGAAATGAATCAATTGAGTGTCAGTTCCAAATACCGAACAATTTTTAGCAGGGTGCTGTATCCTTGGTGGGCCACTTCAAATCAAACTCTTTATAAAATCATTCGGTTTTTCGTTTCCTTTTTCGGATTTTCGTTTCCTTTTTCGGAGGTGCAAACGTTAAATCCGATCAATCACATGCGCCGCACGGCGATCGGCATCACAGTCCGATCCACAGGCCGCCGACCGGCTTGTGTAACAATTTGTTGCGGGAGGGCCCGTCGCCAACTGGTGGTCGCAGTGACTTGAGATGACGGCGGAATACCAAAGAAAAAAAAAAAAAAAGAACGGCTTGATAGCAATAACGGGGCCCGGAGTCGAACCGGGAGCACGCTTTAATGGTGTTACACTCTGATTGGATCGTGTACGTGAAACCGTTCACTACCAGAATGCTTTATGACCTGAGCGGACTGCCTCCATACCCCAAGTATAAGTACTTTTGCAAACAAGGAAAAAAGAAGAAAAAAAAAAAATTTGCACTGACCTCACTCGATTTGGCGGGGGCTCCTCCCGCGCGGTTAGTGATAATACGCGGTTTTCCGACGCGTGTCCCGCGTCAACTGCGGGCCAGGTTCTATCACAAACCCGTTATTTGTTTTTTTGGGGTATTCCGCCGTTACTTGGACTGCTCTAACCAGCGAACTATGTTTTGATATTGTTAAAGTACAAACTAAAGAGACACTTTTGAGACTATACTAAACACGAGAACTCACATAAAGTACTCGTTCCCGCCGCGCGTCAGCGACGGCCCGCTCCAACCAAGTGATTTACTAGTACTGCGAACGTCATGAGTTCATTGAACGGAGGGAGGGTACAGTATAAGTATTGCATCAAACGGAACCAATATTCTGTGGCCTAGGACTTTATGTCATCATCTCGCTGCTGCAGCTCTGCCATCTGTTCCTCCCCCTGTGGTGTAATCTCACTCTTCGGTGGGTCGTTTTTCGACGTAAAATATGTGCAGCTCAGCAACACGCATCTATAGGGGCCAGATATTTCAGTCCCAGATACGAGGGAGCAGAGAAGACGTACGCAAGCCACTCGGTGGTAACACCCATCAGGTACTCGACCAAAGTGTAATGCGCCGTGAAGCCATTCGAACCATAGTTGTTGGCTAAAACAAGAGGATTGGTCAAGTGACGATGAAATATATCTGGGACTAACGATTATAATACGACAGCTTGGAAGGCAAGTCAGTCTGATATAAGCTGACACGAGACAGAAGGAAACATACATTAAAGTCAGCCGACTGCAACACACCATACGTGCCGCGCACGATGAGCGGAATCGATGCAATTAGCAACAGCACCAGCGTCGGGTGTACTCTGCCGCCGCGAGCTCGTCGGTCGTTGCGGGCCGTGAGGACGAGCACGAACAGCAGGAAAGCGTTGTTTCCGAGAAACACGCTCTGTCCGGACGTGCGCGAGACACGCGAGATGTGCAGTCTGCGCTGGGTATCGGGCGAGTCGAAATCGGCCAGGTTGGCGTTCGCGAGAAAGGAGCCGCCGACGATGATCGCGGTGTTGGCGAGCACGAGTGTCATGTGGAAGGACGCCGTGATGTTGTCGGGGTAAAACAGGAGCGCGAAGGGGCCGAGGAAGAGGAACGCGAGAGTGCGCTGGGCCTGCGCGCGTCTGTCGAGCATGGGTCCCGCACCGCGGCGCGGCTCGAGCCAGGAGACACCGCCTGGAAGATTGTGCTGGTGCCAGGAAACGACAAAGTGAAACGCGCACAGAACCTATGGTTTCGACCGAGTCACTTGGCGGCATGAGTTGACCGTGGGTGTTCACATACCAGGGTGAAGTAGCCTTCGGCTCCCAAGATCAGGAACGCTAAAAAAATGTTCGTGTTGGCGAGACCAAGGATCGCAAAGCCGATCCCGCAGGCCTGTGAGGCGAGGCGGACCACGACGTGGAAGAACAGCATCGACCAGCAGGAGCGCCATTTAATGCGGTGGGTCAGGTACGCGAAGAGCAGCCACAGAAAGACGAAAAAGTACTGCAGAATATCATCAAAACGCGTGAGATGCAGTTCCGCCGCGGCCGGCGCTGGGAGTAGCAGTAGAACGCACCAAGATCATAAACAAGAGCGCTGCACCGGCTTCCCCGTTGAACTTGGCCATGGTGTCGGGCGACCTTCTTTCAACGACTCGGAGGGTGGGTGACTCCTGAAGGCTGAGTGGAATTAAAGATCACCTTTTTTTATACCCAAAGAGGGATGATACCCATCGCAGACTTGACAGTAGTTATTCCGCAGCGTTCTCCGCAGCATCCGTAAGTATCTGGGATTGAAGCTGCAGGTATTCAGCAATGGCCGAAAAAAGTGGCTTGGTGAAGATTCTGTTTGACTGTCAGAGAGTATAACAACCCGCATAACCCAGTCGTTTCTGCAACAAAGCCAGAGGTGCCTTGGTTTCATGCCAAGCCGCGTTGATAACTATATATAACGCACCATACGAGGGGACCCACGAGTCTCGCCAAAGGGCGGAAGAATCATGTAGAGTGGCGGCGCAGCAAGCGATGATTGGACCCACTCCATTTCTAGAAACCAGAGGATATGTGTTTCTGGTCAAGGTTGATATGATCGTGATCTGGCAGATGAATTACACTTAATGAACTGAATTGGATTGCCGTGTAGCCGGTACACTGCAGTAATGAATCTGCACGCATCTCATTCGAAAAAGGGACGTATGTCGCCAGCGGCGTTGTTTTCAGTCCTCGGGTGTGCTGGCTGATTCAAAGACCTGCTGCCACCAGCAGAAAGAGGCATCGACCGAAAACAAGCCAAAAGGCGGGGCAACAAGAGACAAAGAGAAATTGTGAGTTAAAGTGAATGCAACGCAATACAATAACATCGGACGCCAAAGAACCCGCCCTCGGAATAGGAACGCACAAGCCCGGCCCACCGAATAATCCCCTAGAAAGAACGCGACGCAAAAGCCCCCGAACCCAAAGAATCGAACCCGCAAAAACGTCGGCCGCCCTCCCTCCAAAGAAGCGCAACGCAAAGCAACACAAAATGGAGAATCGAACCCGAGCCCCAAAATAAAAGCGGGGGAGGCAAAGCATAACATAACGCGACCCGCGGGAAAGAAATGAATAAGCGCGTTCCAAAACGAAATTGAATGATGCCCGCAAAAAAACAGAGAGAACGAAGCAAGACACGCCGGGTCGAACGCCAGCCCGAAGAAAGACTCGGAGGTGGAATGAAAACGACGCACCTCCCCTGCGATACACCGAGTCCGGCGTGCCCTGAACCCACGGTCCCACGTCGGGCAGCCCCACGGCCATGCCTTGGAGCGTTCCTTGGCTGAAAATGTAGGTTATTGAGGGGGAGCTCGGTGTGAGCATTAGCGAAGTAGGTGTGGGTGGGGAGAGGAGCTCCAGTCAAAGGCGTCGACATTCGCGGGTCAAGGCCCCACCACCGCAAAATAATAATAAAACAGAAGGAAAGAAAATTAACCAAAAAAAAAACGGTTGCGACACAAACGTAGGTCGGGGAGTCGGAGGGAGGAGGAGCGCGTCCTCGCGGCCCAACACTCGACGCGGCTCCCCACCCATTCGCGCTCCTTCCAAAAGCAAAAGAGCAAAAAAAACGGAAGGAGAGGCAAGGAAAGCAAAGGAGGAACAGTAAGGAAAGGAAATAATGAGTAACGAGGGTTGGATAGATGGAGTCATCAACGGAGAAAGGAGGAGGGGAAAGAGAGGAAAAGGGGAAAGAAGGAGGGGAAAGAGAGGAAAAGGGGAAAGAAGGCGCAGGGACGCATGATGTCGGCTACCACGCGCAGCACCAACAGCGGGGCTCGAGGCTCGAGGCTCGACGCGGCTCCAGATCGAAGAACGCGCGCACAGCCCCAGTAAAACAACCAAAAGAATTCAAGGAAATCAAAAGTAAAGGAAAATCGAAGGAAAGAGAAAGAACGCACATTGCAGCCGCACTCGCAAACACCTCACTGAGCGCGGGGGCCAAAGCGAGGTGCAGCTCGGGAATGTCGAGCGCGGGGCAGAGAGCATGGAATTCGTCGCCGATGAAGAGGTGGGTGTGGGTGCGCGGGCCTGGTGGGGACATGGGGGAAGCGACGAGTGCGGAGGAGAGAGGGACGGACATGAGACACTGCCTCATCGACGCCGCACCCCATAACCCTCAGATTCCCAAACCCATGGTGCGGATACCGAGAGGTGCTGCAGGAGGGTGATCGTCGACCCGTCGATCTAAGTTCTCTGCACAAGTTAGCAGGAATAATGTATAGAGACAGGGACGCACATCGCAGCGGTGTGCAAAGGCAGCCTCCTCTCCACAATGGACTCGTCTAAAGGTTCGTCGCGCAAGGCAAGCGCAGGGGCCGGGCGGCGAGAAAGCGCTGACGCCGCATGGCGCGCCGTGGTTGACGGTTGACTTGAGTCGCCGGCTCGTTGCTGCACATGTCGAAGCTGTGGTCGATTTCGTCGTCGTGGCCGTTGCCCACACGATTGTCTTCAAGTCGTGACCGGGATTGATGGATTTGATCCGGTCGCCACGTTTCTCCGTGCGTGCAGCTTTACTGAGCTTACTCAGTTACTGTACTCACAGCGCTGGTTCCTCAATTTAATAGGCATTTTAGTTAGCAGCGCTTCTCTAAATATTGCAATACAAATAGTTCGGCCTGAAACACAACTTTAAATATCTGATTTGGGACTGAATCAAATTGAATAATATTTGCTTTATTATAGTTAGAAAAGTGAAGCTAACTAAACTGCTCACTAAATCCATAGGCGAGCACTCTGATTGGCTACTAATAGATTTAGTGATCCTTTTAGTTAGTTACACTTTTCTAAGTATAGTAGAACAAATATTATTCAATTTGATGCAGTCCCAAATTAGATACTTAAAATTAAGTTTCGGGCCGAACTATTCGTATTGCAATATTTAGAGGAGCGCTGCTAACTAAAATGCCTATTAAATTGAGGAACCAGCGCTGTGACTATTTCGACCGTTTGTTCACAGCATGTCACCCGTCACAAAAGTTCACCGCATAAGGTCTTCATTCCTCGCCAATCACCCAACATTACCATAAAAGGAAGTCTGGCTGATGCCGGAACGGAATTTTTGACAGTTTTTGGGCCTAATCGGGCCCAAAATCTGAATGTCACCGTCACTGGCCTCAAATTCATTCATTTCACAGGCCTCTGTCACCCGTAACGTGAACAAACGGTCGAAATAGTACAGTACCACTAGCAGAACGGAGTGCTGTCTGGCGGTGCGCGAGTGGGGCACGACGTGCCGCAGCGTTGATTTGGAAGTGTACTGTAGTATTTCGTTCAATTCGTATGGTCACATGTCACACGACCCAAAATCTACGAAATTTTTCGTAAGTCACAGGGTCACAGAGCCAATTTTGGCCTTAACCGAGGATGCCGAGATTTGCCAAGTGTTGCCGGCGGATCAAATTCCCAAAAGGGGACCGGCTACGAAAGGTCCAGTTCGTTTTCGAAGTCACACCCCAAATGGCCTTACGAATTGAACGTAATACTACAGTACAAGGAGGGCAGCTGTTGTCGCCATTCCCGCCATCCTCTTCGGCCACAAAACAAGCATGAACTTCTACCGTGATGCTGGTGACCACTCTTTCGTCGCATTCGCTGCTCTTCCCGCCCTTCACTACGCAGTACTCAACGCTTCCCATCCGAATCGTCGATCTCTCCCAACATCGGTTCGCACATCGAGGAACGTTGTCACCTGCGAAGCCATGCCATGTCTTCATATTCCGTTTGCAATTCCTAAGCGCTCTGAACGGCGAATCCAGTCCTTCCACGTCAATTCCACGCTGCTCTCACAACAGAACTTCTGTTTTGCAGAGGGATCATCCCTGCCGCGCTCGGATGTCTCGTCCATGGGGCCTTCTCCTCGTAAGTATGTCACGTCAGTTTATTCCTTGCGTTCAGAAATTCCTTACTTCCTGTCGTGCCTTGTTCTTCTCTCCCTGTGGGCCGATGCATTTACATGTCTCCCCCGCCAAACCTCGTCTGCGAGAAACAGATGCGGCATCGCGATGATGTAGTAACTTCACAGGCGAGCGCTGCGATCCGACGCGAAGCTGCCTGTTGCCGATGCGAATATCCCGAGTGGTTGAATGCGACGCACCTCGATACTCGAGTCGTTCCGCGCTTTGTTTATTTGCGCAGTCGATTCAGCGCTTGGTGACCGGCCCTTTTATTCTTTTTCTGCTTCCCTTTTTTCGCATTCCCTTATTTCCTTCTTCCAAAGGCATTCCAATACTCGGGTCTCCTACTTGGACGTATCATTCCACGCGTTACGGTGTATGTCGCCTAATGCTTGAATAATTCGATCTTTACTGTTCATGTCGCACATTGCATTTACAGCAAACAAGGCGCACCAATGTGAGGATGGGTTCGATTCCCCACCGGTGCATTGAACTTGATATACGCTTTTTGGGGCCCGATTCCTTGTATTCCTTTCGTTCTTGCTCTTCCTATCCTCCTTTCTCCCTCTTGCTGCATTATACCGGCCCCCAGAAGCTGGAACGAGGTGTGAGCTTCCACCCCACCCCGTCCTTTTTTGGAAATAGAAATTGAACCTTGACTCGACTTCACAGGTGTTGAATCCAAGGCAATGGAATAAGCACCGGTTGTGTGTGGTGCACGCACTGCTCAAGAGTCAATGTACGTAGCCAGTTGTCTATGGCCCACAGTGAATGGGGTTCGATTCCCTGCTGGTGCATGTTCTTCATGAGTAGCTCATTTTTGTATTTAATTTTGATTCTTTCTATTTTTCATCCGTGTCTCACTCTTCGCCCTCACTGGTTGATTTTTGCTTGACTATACGTAAGGTTGTTTCGAAGGTTCCACTGTGAGACGTCACTGAAGTACGAAGGTTGGTGATTTGGCGCCAGTCGAGGTATTCCTTATATCCCAGAAAACTTAACTGCTCTTACCACTGAGCTCCAGCCAAAAGGACAAGCACCGGTTGTGCATGGTGCACATGTCGCTTTCTTATGCGCTGCTAAATTACGTCCACGGTGAACAGGGTTCGATTCCCGGCTGGTGCATGCCCAGGCTGTGTGAGTTTTTTTGATTTTCGCATTCCTCGCCTTCCACTGGTTGGATTTTCCTCCTCTAACACATACAGTGATTCCAAAGGTTCAGATAAGCAGCTCTCCTGCGAGTCATCACTTTCAATAAAGTTACTCTATTGATGAGCACCGGTTGTGCATGGTGCATACACCGCTTTCACAGTGAAGGGGGTTCGATTCCCTGCTGGTGTGTGGGGACAGATACATTATGTTTTTATTTTCTTCTCCCCTGCCGCTCCTCTCCTTTTACTTGTTTGATCCGCCTACATATTGTGAGAAATTTGGGAAGTCGGGCAACTAAGTACATTCTCTTAGATCTCGAATCAGACATCTATGTTATTTCGTATATCTGCGTGCGTCTAAGGTTACAGTGGCGCACCGGTTGTGCACGGTGCACGCACCACTCTTAATACATTTCATGGGCGCTTAGCACTCGCAGTGATCAGGGTTCGATTCCCTGCTGGTGCTTGGCGGCAATTTGAATCTTGCTTTTTGTTTCTTTGCTCTTTTTTTTTGTTTCCGCCTCTGCCGGATTTCTCTAAGTTGCTGGCCTCAAACACGGATGTTAAAACATGGATCAGAGTCACACTGACAGTAAAAGAACAGGTATACCAGTCCTGATACAGGCACCGGTTGTGCATGCTTTCATTTCGTGATCAGGGTCAAAATTTGAGTTCACAGTGACCGGGGTTCGATTCCCTGCCGGTGCATTGGGTTGGACGATGTTTTTTCTTCCATGTCGCACTACTTAGCGGCTCGCGGTGCGCAACAGAGCTCCACCCCAACGAACGTGGAAGCTGGCTGCTTCCAACTCCTCGACGGTCATTTTCTGGCAGCTTCTTGGCGGCTTCGGTCAGGAGACATGTTGACCAAAAAGGTGCGGGTCATCGTCGAGGGCGGTCTTGAAATGGGGTGTGTGTGCCGAAAGCGAAACGAACAGAGCGCGTTTTGCTGTGCTTGATGGGGTCGGACCGGGCGCTGAAACACTGACTACGGGGCTATATGTGAAATATGCGCTTTTACAGAACTGGAATATCCAAGTCCTATATGCAACACACAACACTAACAACACACTGCAATCTTCGTGCGGGTTCAGGGTTCTAATCCAGTATAGATTATGGCAATTTGGACTTAGTTCTTGTGTGAGCGAAGTGTGATTTCAACTCTGCAAGACTGAAGTTCGACTATCAAGGCTTGTACTAGACGCGGAAGCGACTAGAAAGACAAGAAAGTGGTTTTTATAACAATATGGTAGTTGTTGAGGGTTTTGGAGAAATACTCCACAAGAGCGACTTAGTTTCAAGTCCAAGTTCCGTGCAAATGTTATTCGCGAATAGTCTTGTACGTTCAAGACAGTTGCCAACAAGTCCGTTGTTATCAAATCCGTGTTCTCGCGTTCGTTCTCGTGTCCTTATATCACAATATCTCGCGCGCAAACTGATATGATCCAACAAAACCAATATATTGCAAGAAACCCAAACGAAACTTTAATAGCTTCTAATGGTTCTCCGAGTGTCTCCCAAGAACTATCAGATTAGGCGCTAAGCACTAGGTGCTTGAACGTCCAACGAGACGGGGTGAGATTCACTGCTAAACTAGAATATTACATTGCCTTTTATACACTTCAAGAACCCAAACGCGGATACAAACAAAATAGAAACAAACTCTGAGATGGGGATGGCTCGCTGACTAGCTAAGGCTAGTCGGCGTTTATTGAGCTATAATTAGCGATTCCTGGGTCAGTCAGCCGGAATTAAAGATGAATGGAGTATAGATATGGGTATCTGTGGACCAAAGTCCTAATTTGGCCTTAAAGCCGTGGTCAGACGACCAAGTTGGCTCAGTAAGTCCGGAGTAATCAATTCCTCATAGGAACTGAATGGCGCGCAGCTCAGCCTTGGTAGAATTACCAAGATAGAGCCCCACCTCAACGGTCAGTTGACCCTTGACTTATCAGGTATTATCCCCGCTAAGTTACACTCCCTTGTATAACCGCTTTGGGATTCCGCGGATTGCCGCCTGACGGTCCGCGAGTACTGGCTCATGCCTAGGTACCAATGGATAGTTCAATATTGCTCCTAGATGGATTCCCCTCGTAGATATCCTTAATCAGGGACGTGAAGTTACTCCAATCCGTTTCCAGGATGGTTGAGCACTTATTCGTGGATACTCCCTTCGGCCTCGTTTGGCTCCGCGACTTTACCAGAAGCGTTACACAACCTTATCCTAGTGGTCCGTGATACGTTGTACCCCTTTAACTGACTGCCCGGATATGACATCAGCCCTCAGTGAAGATGGTATCTTAAGCGCCCTGGGCGCTTATAATTATAGTAGCGCTAGCAAAATTGGAAAATTGCTAGGCTGGCCCAATGCCAGGCTCATCAGCGGATTGCCGCCTGACGGCCCGCGAGTACTGGCTCATGCCTAGGTACCAATGGATAGTTCAATACTGCTCCTAGATGGATTCCCCTCGAAGATATCCTTAATCAGGGACGTGAAGTTACTCCAATCCGTTTCCAGGATGGTTGAGCACTTATTCGCGGATACTCCCTTCGGCATCGTTTGGCTCCGCGACTTTACCAGAAGCGTTACACAACCTTATCCTAGTGGTCCGCAATACGTTGTACCCCTTTAACTGACTGCCCGGATATGACATCAGCCCTCAGTGAAGATGGTATCTTAAGCGCCCTGGGCGCTTATAATTATAGTAGCGCTAGCAAAATTGGAAAATTGCTAGGCTGGCCCAATGCCAGGCTCATCAGCGCGCCGAGTGGGAAATTGATTGACAGGTGCACCCGGTGGACGTTCTTTAGATACTGTAGTATTACGTTCAATTCGTAAGGCCATTTGGGGTGTGACTTCGAAAACGAACTGGACCTTTCGTAGCCGGTCCCCTTTGGGAATTTGATCCGCCGGCAGCGCTCGGCATCCTCGGTTAAGGCCAAAATCGGCTCTGTGACCCTGTGACTTACGGAAAATTTCGTAGATTTTGGGTCGTGTGACATGTGACCATACGAATTGAACGAAATACTACAGTAGGACGCCCATCGTCTCTTGCAGTTGCACGTCTCAGCCCGGCGTTCACCATGCATGATGAGAGGTGTGTTTCTGCCTCTGTACAAGGTTCCCGCTAATGTTCCCACTGGCGCGTGCAGAGAACTCCTCCCCAACTTCCAAGATCAATGGGTTGGCAATCACCTTCGCGCACCTCTCCGCCCCAGGTATCCGCATCATGGGTTTGGGATTCGAGAATCCGAGGATCGTGGGGCGTGGCTTTGACGAAACCGTTTTCGTGTCTGTCCCTTTGCTTTCATTTTCACTTTTTATTCTACTGTAGTATTTTGTTCAACTCGTAAGGCCATTTGGGGTGTGACTTCGAAAACGAACTGGACCTTTCGTAGCCGGTCCCCTTTTGGGAATTTGATCCGCCGGCAACGCTCAGCAAAGCTCGGCATCTTCGGTTAGGGCCAAAATCGGCTCTGTGACCCTGTGACTTACGAAAATTTTCGTAGATTTTGGGTTGTGTGACATGTGACCATACAAATTGAACGAAATACTACAGTACCACAAATTGACCACAAAATTGCTAATTGTGATCGATGTGAGCAGCCGTCCTTCCATTCGTCTGCTCATGGGGCACCCTCTCCGACGACGTTGATAAGCAGTGATTTCGCCTACGCCTGAAATTCACCAATTTTGGGTTGTTACTGAATATCTCATGCACATCTCAGGGTTTATAACGAACCCAACGTTAGTAGACCAGGGACTACGATTTTACGTTATCCAGAACTTCTGTGGATGAGTATCCAGAAACTCCCATACTGGTTACCTCCGACTACTATACAGGTGGTTCTGGATCCCAATGACGGTTTCATAGTCAGAGGGCATCGTAGTGAACAAAGGAACATCAAGGGATAATATCCATTCTGTGCCATGAGAAGCAGTCTCATAGTGGAGTAATCCAGAAAGAGTTTGCGGATTACTTTGTACATGCTTGTGACAAAATGGGCAACGCGCTAAGACCACATGACCTGTCAAGAGCATTCAAAACCAGAACAAGCCGTTCCGGATCAGGTGTCAAAAGTCCATCAAATATCGATCGACTCAATTGGGCAATCAAGTTCAGTTCTGGATTAGAACTGCACAGGCTATATATTGGAGTTGGGTATCAATCGAAAGGTATTGACCAGACGATTCTGGATATCCACGCAGAACGTAGAGGAAGAGTATTGCTCTTCTCAAAACCAGAGAATAGTAAAGGCGATCGTGTGCTAAAGAAAGCACCAATATAAACCAGGAACAGATCGAACAGAAAGGAGACTTGGCTACCAGGTACTATCCCAAGCGGGTAGGCTGTCTTCTGAAGTACTGGGGCTACGAACAAGTTCAGAGTGCCTATAGGACGGCACGGTTCTGGATTAAACGATACCATTCCGACTTTGCGGGGAGACAATCCAGAAAACTCAGGAAACTAAGATCCGGACTATTTCTATTCAATTCTGACAGAGGCACATATATTGTACGTTAAGGGGCAGTAGTTAGGCACCGTATACCAATAGCGCGATAAGGATAAGAGATATTTATAGAGTAGCAGTATATAAGGAAGGGTATAGTAGCAGGTAGAGCACGGAACCCGTACCCGAAGCTGAAAGCGGAGAGACCTGTGTGTCTTACTCCAGCGAAACAGAAGGACGGTCTACGGCTTGGATTACCTAGAGGCTAAAAGACCCTGTTGTGGTTAAGCTTGTAATTTCGAGTTGCACTTAAAATCTATCAAAGTTTTGAATCCAGAATTGTGTTGAGGGTTTTGTTGAGAACTGTCTTGTTGGTTTCGTTAAAAGGGCTTGCTGAACGTGTGTGTTCGTCTTGGATCATTGCTCTTAACCACAGGTTGGAGTGGGTGAACCAGAGTTGCCAAAACTATAAATTGAACTTGAATATACCGCGCTTCTGGATTTGCTGCAAGTAATCCACAAAGAATAATACAACTGGTCCCGTGTGTCTCCTATCGGCACACAAAGACCCAAACTCGGCCGATCCTTGGTTACATTGTGGTTTTCGTTTGCAGGCTTCGTTTCCGTCTGAACCTTGGGTTTTTGTGGGTTTTGGATTCTAGGATCTAAAGCGCCAATAAGTCAAAGTTTCTGCGTTCCGGATTTCTGTAAGAGGAGATTGCACCCATAGACCGCCGGCAACCGTTTCATCTGGAGCCCACCGCGAGGGGCCAGTTGGTTATTTAAAGTGTTGCTTGTTGTCTGCTAGGAGAAATCCGGTACTTCAACTAGGCCTTCTGTCCGTAAACAGAAATTTGGCAACATTCCGCGTCAGGCTTCTTCACAAGAAACTGATCCGGAAAGTTCATCATACCAAGGGCAAGGAACTTTGCCAGAGTCAGGTTTTGAGCGGCCACCTTCTCGTACTACTCGAACAAAGAGTAGAGCAGGAAAAGAACCGTTACTTCCGCCTCTCGAGGTTCATTCCGTTAGCAAACTTGCTAGAGCTTCTAAAGCATCACCTGCTGCAGTCGCTAGAGCTGCTGCTTCATTACAAACTCAGAACCGTACAGCTGCTTCTCAGGCGTTAGCCGTGAGAAATCCAGAAAGACCGGTTGCATCTTCTTCACGGGTTCAAGAAGTTCTTGATCCAAATCCAGAATCTACACCAGATTCACCTGCACTCTCTTCTTCGGAAGAACAACAGTTACCAGACCAGGCATTAAATACCCAGGCTACTACAATGGCTAATCAAGGGGCAAATGTACCAAATGTTGCTCAAGCACCAACTGTGGCGTCTTTCCGGATGCCGCAGACATGGGACACTAGTAGCCCAAAGTTTAATGGAGAATCCGCGTCCTCGTTGAGGCGCTATCTTCGTCAAATTCGGACTATTATTGAGTTGGGCAATATTACGGATGAGCAAGACAAGAAGGACAAGTTGATCTTGTTCCTTACCAATGATGATTTAAAAGATCAGTTTGAAAAGTTCGACTCGTATGCGAACAATAGTTTCGAGGATTTTGTGAAAGAGATTGAAAAACTCTATCCGAACTCGAGGATGCTAAAGTTGGCTCAACTGCCAAGTTGAAGAAGGTCTGTCAGACTTACTCCAACATTTCTACCGCAGATATCAGCGACTTGCGGATGTTTTCTATGCAGTTTGAGACCGAGGCCACGAAATTGATGCAGCCACCAGCTTCTCTGGGCAATGGAGAACTAGTGACAATGTTTATGGATTGTCTGGATTATGACTTCAAGAACCAATTGAGGCAATTGATAATTCAGTACAAGATAAACTTGGGAGGATCGACGGCTACGGCTGCTCCAATTGTACCAAATCCTCCAGCGGCAACAAATGGTGTTCAACGCCGGGGAGATGCAATTCCCTATCCGCAATAATACAGTTGGCTAGAGATATTGTGGATGCGGATCTGTCCAGTATTGGATTAGCTGGCTCAGGCAACAGAGGGCAATACTCGGATGGAGGTATCAAGAAAGAATATCTCCAGCAGTTAGAGACGCTTTCACAAGAGGTTGCACACATCAAGGATGGGTTCCAGTTCATAAGAAGGAAATTGGGCAACGGGTAGAGGATGTGATTCAGCGCACCTTTATTCAAGTTATGAAAAATGCCCCTCCTCATATGACTGGCAACCAAGGTGGCTCAAGCAACCAAACTCAGGGCCATTCAAACTATGATCAAGGTCATCAGGGGACAACTATGGCTCTGCCTAGAAATCCAGAACAGCGAGGGCAGCAAGGTTGTTTCTATTGTGGTGAGGATCACCTCGTAGCCAATTTGCCTTTATAAGGACGAGCATATACGGATGGAATATTTATCCTTCGTAGATGGTAGAATGCGTCTGGGCAATGGGAATTATATTCCAAGGACTCCGGTGATTTGAGTGCTCAGAACCGAGGGTGGAAACGTCCAACTGATATCAATTCCAAATACCAAGGTCAATATATCAACCTAGAACAGACGAATCCGTTCCAGATCAAGCCAAAGACGAAGATACGAAAGATACAGTGTACGTTCCAGTGGTTTCCGACGAGTGTCAGTCCCAAGATTCAGTGCTTTTGATAAGATGATTGGGAAAGTTTTATGATTCAAGAAGTTGTCGGGCGAACAGTCGTGCTTGATATGCAAGGAACGAGTGGATCCTGAAAGGACCACTGGATCCGAGCACCAAGAGACGAGATAGTTTGATAATAGATTGAGGGAACCGAAGTTCCAAATGTTCCGAAGAACTGGTGTTGTGCGTACCCTGAGGTACACTCAGACACAAGGCTTGATAGGGTCGTCTTTGGACAGTGTAACACGTATCGGACTTGAAACACGATAGGTACACATGAAACACAAAACACTGATGACCTTGAGGGCGACATAGAGCGTATCTTGCACGACGCACTAGCAGAACACGGACAGAACACAGGGAACGGATGTGCACCCCGAAGGTACACTCTGATATTGGACTTGGTTGGTTCGTCTTTGGACGACGTGATGCGTATCGGACTTGACACACGATAGGAACACACGAAACATACAATGCGGATGGCTTTGAGAGCGACTTGACGTGTATCTTCTTGACACACAATGGGAACACACGAAACATACAATGCGGATGGCTTTGAGAGCGACTTGACGCGTATCTTCTTGACACGCTAACGGAAACGAACAAAACACAACACACTGATGGCCTTGAGGGCGACTTGACGCGTATCTTGAGACACGCAAACGAAACACTGATGGCCTTGAGGGCGACATGACGCGTACCGATCGGAACGACACGCAAACAGACAGTTTATACGTCCCAAGGACGATTTGAGTACAACTGGACCAACCAGTACGAGCCGTTTATACGTCCCAAGGACGATCAAGGTACAACCGGGTTGCCGGTACAATAGGTGTTCATTGGAACAGTGTAGTCTTCATCGGAACATCTTCATATAACCACACAACATAACCAATGATATTCGAAACCACAAAAACAAAGCTTGTGGACTCCGAAGACCGACAAGAACATCCCCTAGGCGCAAGGCCAAGGCCCGCTTGTGGGGGGAATGTTCCGTGTCGTCCTCCGAAACCTGTAGAACTACTTATACAATAAAAGATATGACTATGACAATGCAAGTTTAAGTAAAAAGGTCCTTTTATCCGGCCAAAGTCCGTGTACCCGTCTTGGCAATCGAAATAGAAAGAGTCCTATTGGTTGGAAACACCGAGAACAGTGTCCCAGGTATAAAGCACATCATCTTGGTAACGCGCTGCACATGATGGAGTTGATGTGGGCTTCAAGACATCACCATCATGTGGGCCCTTGATAGAGACTTCGTTGTTCCCGTCGTCCCCCATGCCCAACTATCGTCGGTAATTGTTCCCCCGACTTGTAGTTCCATTTTGATACCCAACTTCGAGGTATGTCCCAGAATGGGTTCTTGAGAAACGAGCCGGCGACTTCCTAATTGGGAAGCGTCGGTTCCCAGATCGACTATCACTTGAATTGATGGACCGGAACAGTGTTCCGTTCGGCCGAAACACCCAGAGACCTGCAAGACGCCGAGTACCGGTCGTTCCCGCGTCACCTGAGGTATCGCGAACGCGTTCCCTAGGCAAACATTGTACAACAGATGCGCCAGACACATTGTACCAGCCGTTCCCAGTGTAGGGAACGTTGGAAACCATTGTGCCGTTCCTAATGTTCGATGGGCTACACTATCTCCTACATGTTTCGGAGCGAACCCATGTCAGAGGTGCCCAAGGATACCCAAGGGAACACCATCCCGTAGTTCTAGTGATGCTGGCCGCAGGCCAGCTACTTCGGAACGTGTAGTACTGCCTCTAATAGACATAAACACTGAATATGACACGCTTGAAAACGAGAAAATAGTATGTTTTCAGAGGTGCGCAAATCCACTGCTTATCATCTCCCCTATTTTTGAAATCTTGACCATCCCTGGTCAAAACGCCAATAAATATGCCCAGCTCTTATTGTACAACATTTGGTTCCCATGGGGTCCGTACGTTCTGACGGTTCCGATGTCTTGATACCGAGGAAGCACTTCGGTTATTTCATCAATTCTTGATTGTCAGCGGCCTCTTCACGTCACTTCAACGTAACCGGTTGTAGTGCGTTGTGGGTCCCACTTCCAGTCTCGTTTCTCTATTTTCTTGAGTTCCCACTCTTGATCCTCTCAGTCTTCCCTTGTGTCCCCTCTGTTCCAATCGTTTCACTTGTTGAAACCAATTGAAGGTGACATTGAGTAATTGCAACTAGGGCTTGATCGAGCCCAATCACAATCGACTCTTGCAATATGTCTTAGAACCACGATCAGTTCAGGGATTATCTGTAATGATCGTGTCTCTAAGACAATTTCTGTGACTTCTCCTTCTCACAACCAATTCCGTGACATCTAATGAAAGTCTTTCACAAAGGCCCAGAGTTCCTGCCGTTCCCTGGCAAATATTCGTCTCGGAACAGTGTAACTTCCCGAAACTATGAGAATGGAACTCTACAAGGAGTATATTTCCCTTGTAGAATCCTATCCTCATACCTTTGGAAAGTCGGTCACAAACTTCATTGTTCCAGCTATGCCAGTTTTGAGCGTAGCAAGCAGAATCCCATGGTACCACACATTCCGTGTCTGCAGTGCGTTCCAAGGCTACAGCTGTGACTGGGGCAAGTTGATCCGTCTGACTTCACAGTGTTCCCGCAGTTTCTGACCACCTTAGCAGGGTCCCAGAAGTGTCCTTGGGGTGAAAGCCTTCATCCATCGGATATCCAGAGGAAGGATGAAGACAAGTCGTCTGGTAAGGATATTCTGGTGGAAGATGTCTCAAAGAAGGGTGAGGGTAAAGCCCCTGGAATTATCTCCCCTATTTTTGAAATTTCATCTTCTCACTGGAACAATAGTCCTCCCAGGAACCGGTCATTTCAACTCCTCTAGACACCAATTCAGAGATGGAGCTCATACAGAAACATTGAAGCCAGGTAACATGTTCTGAGAAACATGTTCCCATTGTTCCGTGGTAAATGTTTACCTCGGAACAACGCAACTTCCCAAAACTATAAGAATGGAATTCTACGAGGAGTATATTTCCCTTGTAGAATGCTATCCTCATATCTTTGGAAAGTCTACTGCGAATTCATTGTTCCATCCGTGCCTGAAACTATAGCCAAGGCTACTGCTGCACCTAAGGCGAGCTTTGCAATGTTCCCTCGGTTTCAGACCTCCTAAACAGGAGTCCCAGAAGCGTTCTTGAGATAAAAGCCTTCACCTTGAGACCGAGAATGAAGATGATTCACTTGGTGACTATGTTCTTATAGAAGATGTCTTCAATAAGGGCAAGGGCGAAGCCCCTCCAATTATCTCCCCTAGTTTTTG